>JARHVA010002611.1:1585000-1627500 GCA_037957365.1 Torreya grandis
TAGTTAGGTTGATGAGCAGAGTAGATTGAAGACTATGAGTATGAACTATAGGTCATGTTTTTGATGTTAGAATAGTGCTTTTGTGTGTTGAGCATGAGCAAAGAAGCCTATAGTGATCCAAAGGGAGGTTTTAGATGTCTTTAGTATTAGCGAAGGATTGTTTATGTATGTGAGAGTTTGGTGTCTAGTTTAAGAGACTGATTAGAGTGTGGATAGTGTGTATGACCATCTAGTCATGTTTTTATTGTTATGACAAAATTGCTGCTAAGAAGTGTAGAGTGGTCTAAAAGGTGAATTTTGATGAATTGACTCTAGAGTTGAAGAAGAGATGATTGGTAGGCAATCGATGTTAAGGAGATTGTGTTCATAGGTGTTGTTATGAGTACTCAACATTTAAGGGGGTAGCAGCCTACTTACAAGGTAAAACTTGCTAAAAGGTCTATAGTTGTTGTTTTAGCTCAACTAGATAGGTGTAGTAGCACCTTGTGGGATTAGAGTCTCATTAAATAGGGATTGTAGTTCCTTGATTAGTAGATTGATGGTCTAAATTGGTTCTTATTTTTTATAGGATAGTATTCCAGTTGTAGGTTCTAGTGGATTTTATTCCCCAAAAGGGTTTCTTATGTATGACATGTTTTTTTCTTGATCTTGGATTGTCTTTCTTATACACTGCTATGAATGATGTGTATGATTCATGAATGATTATGGTAATAGATTAAGTACTTGTAAAGATCAGAATTGAAGTTATAAATAAATTTAAATTATTTGGGATCACTGATTGACCCCCCTCTTAGTGGTTTTACCTCTAATAATTGGTATCAGAGTAGGTCCTTTGAAGGAATCCTAATATCTAAAAGGTGATCCTAAATAGGAAAAAGATAGCTGAGTAGTTGAAGAAAGAAAATAAATAGTGGAAGGCTATGATCAAGGCACTTGAATAACAAATATGTTATTTGAAGAAAGATGTCAAAGAAGACGAGAATTTTATCTATGATCTCAAGGTTCATTTAGAAGATTCCAAGATAAGGTTGAGTACAAAAGAGGATGAGTGCATTCAATTAGAAACCAAGCTAGATTCACTAAAGGATGAACATGAGTAATTTTTTATCAAGATAAGAAAGTTGGAAGAAGATCAAAATGAAGTTAGATTAGGTCAAGAGCAATGAAATAAGATTAGGTAGATAACCTAATGCAATAAGGTATTCTAGTACTTTTCATGCCAGTGTCATTTTTGTTATCAATATGGTTATAGGGCAAAAGATTGTATAAAGTTGAGCACTAAGAAAGAGTTCACACGATGCCTTGGAAGAGGGAGAAATTGATCTTAGAGAACGCTTAACTTAGATCATTTAAGAGGTATGTTGAATGATATTAGTTACTACAATTGTAATAAAGTAGGACATATTACTAGATTCTGCAAGAATAGTTTGAATAATCATTTTGCTCCTAAAGATCACTCAATGGTGTTGAGACCAAAGACTGTGAAGGATAATCTTGATCAAGATGGACTTTATGCTACTATAAATAAGGAATCATATATCAAGAAGATACAAGAATGCCAAGAATATTTTTCCTCTATCCAGATAGAAAAGGAAGATCACAATCATCAAGAAAAAGGTATGAATGATCTTATTTGTTTTAGATGTCATATAATTAGTCACTTTGATAGGTATTACAAGAACATGTTGAATAAGTTCCCAAAGAAAAATAATGGATATAGATATCTTAGAAGGTTTGAGAAAGGGAAAAATCAAGTATGGAAATCAAAGATTATCAATACTAATCACTCTAGTCTAAAGGTTGATAAGAAAGTTGCTCTAGAAGGCTATGTTGCAAATCAGCATAAGCTCAAGGATCAAGAAGGTAAGATGGATATAGAAGACAAGAAGATTTAAAATATGGTATGCAGACCTAAGGAAATAGAGAATAAGAATAATAATCCTATTATGTCCAAGATTTGTGATGGATTATTTTATAAGGTAGAAAAAGAATAAAAAATAAAGGAAAGTCAAGAGTTTTTATTGACAGCTTTTGTTGACAAGTCTAAAGTAGAGAATGTACCAATTGTCTAGTTAGAAAAGGAAAATCAAAAGTTTGTTCATATTTAAAATAAAGAGATCAAGCTCAAGGAGAAGACCAAGGTATTGGTTGAGGCTAGTTCTAAAGTGTCTATAGATCCAAGTGAACATTCTACTATTGTTGGGCAAGTTTCATGCAAATAACATCAATTGTTAGTATCTAGTAATGAGAGTTCAAACTATAGGGTGGATTATTTAGATGAAATAGTATGTCATGAATCTGTCTTATCTCCATGTGTTATCTATTCTATCTTAGAAGATAAGGAGAGTGATATAGAAAAGGAACCAATTATCATAGTTAACCTAAAGAAGAAAACAAAAAATAACTATAAGTATTAGTTGACCAAAAAGGAAAATTTTTAGTTAAATCCTAGTTACACACCATGGTAGAGATTTTTTTTGTAGAGGGTATCTCTATCTAGGCTTCAAGGAGACACTTGTCAGATAGAGGAAACTTGGTGGCTATCAAATTTTATTTGGTGAGAAGATATGAAATTAAGGTGAGTCTCAAATATCTATCTGCATATCAATTTGTGGTAGATTACAGTTAGTATTCCATGGAAGTTCATAGTGATATGAAGATGAGGTGTCTCTATTTGATTAGTGACTATGATTGGATAATATTTGAAGTCTTGTTGAATATATCATGTTCCTAATAGAGCATGAAGTTAGAAGAAGCTTTGTAATTGGTCAGGTCTTAGGATCAGAGGACTGAGTAGTTGATATTGATAAAGAAGGTATGGAGAATCATGTTTGTGTTCTCAATATGATTATTCCAATTAAATAAGGTTTTTTTAAAGGGGCAACAATAAGTTCATTAGCCTATTTTAAAGGTTTGTGAAGGAGCTATAGTTTAGAGTCATATTAGGTGGTTCTAGGTGGCTTAATGAGTTTGATGAATTTTTTAAGAAGTGTTTTATGATTATAACATTATATTCATTTATTTTTGGTGATATCTAAGTGTTTTTGAGGTTTGAAGGTATGTATGTGCCAATTGATGTTTTTTTAGTGCTCTCAATTTTCTAGGTTTTTGGTTTAAGGGTAAGCAAGCCTAAAATAGGTTATAGGATGTATGGGTTCCCAAAGGTATGGAAGCTCAATTTTGGGTCGGTCAAAAATTCTATGATGGGTGTCTACTAGTGTACAAGAAGTTTCAAAGGTGTGTGTTGACAAGAAGGAAGTTTATCGACCCTGCTTGTTTTGAGATTCTAGGGTTTTTGGTTATACTAGAAAATAGGTATGCCTTATAATTTGAGGTCTAAGGCTTCTAAATTTGTTGAATCAACCAAATGGGTGGTCAAATAAAGCTTCATAGATTTTTTAAGGTTTGTGGTTCTCTAGTTATTTAAGTTTTTGTCAATATGGAGGGCTAATTAGCTAGTTGGTTTATGACAGATGTATGTTGCAAATGATGATATTGGTGATACAAAACGGTGTGATTGAAAGGGAATATGAAAGTGCTTGAAATATTGAATTTCAAGTCCTAAATATATGTCTACTAAAAATTGTGGGCTCTGCAAGTTTTAGGTAGGGCTATAAAGAGGCTAGATATGCCTAGTTTGAAGAAGAATGATTTTTGTTTAGTTTATCCAAAAGAGAAAGGTATGAGTATCTGAAGGTATGTTTTCAAGTTGGTTTAGTGCATGTTTTCTAATTTGTATAGTATATATCTAGATTTTATGGTCATTGAAGTGTCTTGAGAAAGAAGGCTAGCAAGCCTACATGGTGGTTCTTAATGGTGTGTGGAGATCTAAAGATGCTCAGAAGGTGAAATTACTTAGAGTTCTTAAAGGGATTCCCTCTCATATGTTTCTCGATGTGTTCCATAAATATTTATTATATTTTTATGTATTCATTATTCATTGGTTGTAGGAAGAGAGTGTTGGTATGGATCAAGAGGAAGTTTGTCAAGGCAAGAAGAGGTAGGCTCAAGGTATGGGGGAGTTTGTATCATCTTTCTAAGATGGTCCTTTCCTATTTTTTTAGTCTTTTTAGGTCTTTAGGATTAGTGTGTGCCCACTTTTCCATTGTGTCAAAGGCATGAAAATTTCCTTTTGGGGATAGAGTTCCTATTATAGGAGTGTTTTGAAGAGAGAGAAGGTGAGCTATATATCGCTATATTGATAAGTGTTGACATCAATGAAAAAGGGGGAGATTGTTGGAGAGTTATCATGTTGATGTCATGGTGGTGTCATAGAGGTTTCCTATTGAGTGGATGAAGATCCTTGATATTCTATATTACAATGGCAAAGTTTGCAATGTGCTTATTCTTGTATGACGAAGTGTGTAATGTGCCTATTCTAGTGTGCTTTATATATGGCTAGTTGATATTCAATATTCAAATGGATAGAGAGGATAAGGTATGTGAATATAGGTTTGAACATGTGCAAGGGGTCCTATAATATGTGATCCATGATTTAAGATCTTGTGTGAATAAGTATAATTGATCTAGTTGTTCATAATTCTCATCTAGACACTTTGGGTCCAATGGCAGAAATGATGAGTAGGCAGTTTGATGATGTCACCATTTCCACATAGGAAGGAGCCAAGTGGAGTTGATCATATGGTTGTGATCACTATAGTCCTGATTTTTTATGTGCTATATCTCAATTCATGCACCAAAGTATAATCAAATATATGAGGGTACAAAATTGGTTTCTTAGATAGATTTAATTATTTTCCCATACTTGGCCAAATTTGAAGATTGGCCAGAAAGAGTTGCATAAGCATGTTGATGAGGAAAACATTCACACATGTGGAGGTATGAAGATAAAATGATGATATGTGTTTTTTGAGTTTTTGACCTAGTTTATTTTTGCTAATTTCTAGATCATATGTAAAGTTGGGCTCTAAGAAAATTCATTGTGTTTTCCAATACTTATCATGGAAAAAAGAGCCAAGAAAGAATTTGTAAGGTTTTATATCTTGAATGTGTGAAGGTGTAAATAAAAATTTATCATATGGGTTTATTTAATTTTGAGGATAGATAATTTTTGCTAAATTTGATATCATGTACTAAAGTGCATTAGAAGTTATGGTTTCTCAATATTGGCCTCTCAAGTAGTTTTGGACTTGGTTGGTTATATGATAGAAGTTTATGATAAGGCATGTTAATGTCATTATATCTTGCGTGGATGAGATTTTTAGGATTAATATGTCATATAGTTGGATTTTCTTAAGGAAGGTGATCATCTAGTCCAAATTTGATATCATGCAGATAAGTGCAAAAGAAGTTATTAATGATCAAAAATAGATACTGATGCATATTAAAAAGGTTCAAATGGTAATTTTTGGAGGTGTTAAACCTCGAGAAAGATTGATGGTGCATGAGTGATCTAAGGAGTCAGGAGCCAGAAAGATGAGAACATGTGCACAATGTTTAACATGTAAGAAAAAGGTATAGGATCTTGATCAATTAACTAGTGAATGATCATACAGTTTGATCAAAGTTGAGCATTGACCTTGTTGATCCATATAGATCAATGGATTGCATTAAGTCAATAGTTCAAGAGGTCACAAGATGAGGTCAAAGGTGGTTTAACATTTGCATTTGGTAGTATATGTGTTAAATCGTAGACAAGATTGATGGTGTGAGATTGATCCTAAGATGAGAGTCCACAAGATTCAAGCATTGTGTTATAAGGTTAACTGTGACCATTGTTATTCAAATATTTGAACTTTACATAGGAAAAACTAGAGCTCTATATTTTGATCATATATTTCTATAGAAGATGAATTTTCTCATGTAGTGAAAAGCAAACTTGTAGAAGACTTAAAGGCTCATCTAGGAATATGGAATTGAAGATATGAAAGTGAATATAGACATAGTTATGATGATCCAAAGTTGACTATATGTTTGACTATGTTATGCAAATAATTTGAGAAGGATGTTTGAGCTTATTTTGATGTTGTTTCAATGTCTCATAATGAATTAGCTATTGGGGAGTATTGTATAATCCATGAGGATGTGCTGTGTGGATTTTGAAGGTGTGATAAATATTTCTTAAGTATGAATAATGCTTAAGAATTTGGCAATGTGTTCATCCATGGTGGTTATGTGCATAAGGTTTATGTTTGAGTTGGTTGAGCATACACAGAGGTGAGATAAGTTGATTGTGATCATTTGAAGATGTCTAAAGGGACATAAAGAGTGGACTCATGTATTTGAAAGTGGTCTTGTGTCTTTATTTTTCTTGAGGGAGAACCAAAGGAGTGAATGGTTTCACATGAGGCCTATAAGAGCTACAAGTGCCTTGTTTAAAAGATGTAGCTACTTAAGGGTGACCCATAGATGCTATGACTGACCTATGTAGATTCTATTGACACTTATATTTGTATGATATATGTCTTAAGGGTTAAGACATGACTAATGGATGACCAAGATGGTGTTGATTAAGAGTGATCTATAAATAGTAGAACCAAAGATGTTGGGTTATAGACTTATATATAAGAGACTTGTATGACTTGGATAAGTGGTGAGAATTGAAGCAAAGAGGATGAGTGTGATAAATGGTTGGGTTGATGGGCATAAAATATTGAAGACTATGAGTATGACTCATAGGTCATGTTTTTGATGGCATAATAGTTCTCTTATAGGTTGAGCATGAGTGAAGAATCCTATAGTGATCCAAAAGGATGTTTTGGATGTCTTGAGTATGAGTGAAGGATTATTGGTGTCTGTGAGATATTGGTCACTAGTTTGAGAGAATAATGAGAGTGTGGATGTGTGTATGACCATATGGTCATGTTTTTATTGCTATGAGAGAATTGTTTCTAAGAAGTGCAAAGTGGTCCAAAAGGTGGCTTTGGATACATTAACTATGCAAAGTTTAAGAAGAGTTGATATACTTTGTATCTCCATCAGATTGGTAGGAAATTAATGTTGAGGAGATTATGTTCATAGGTGTTATTGTGTGTGATCAACATTCAAGGGGTAATAGCCTACTTGTAAGGTGAAACTTGATAAAAGGTCTGGTTGTTATTACAACTCAACTAGATAGGTGTAATAGCACCTTATGGGATTGGAGTCTCACTAAATAGGGATTTTAGTTCTTTGATCAATAGCTTGATGGTCTAAATTAGTTATTTTTTATAAGAAAGTATTCCAATTATATGTTCTAGTGGATTTTATTCCGCAAGAGGGTTTCCCACATATGACATGTGTTGTGTGCTTGATCTTGGATTGTCTTTATTATACATTACTATGAATGATGTGTATGCTTCAAGAATACTTATGGTAATAGATTAAGGACTTGTAAAGATCAGAATTGAAGTTGGAACTAAAATTGAATTATCTAGGATTACTAATTCACCCCTCCCCTCTCAGTGATTTTACCTCTAACAACTCGAATAAGATAGATCCTACTTACACTTCTGATTGGGGATACATTAGATAATTAAGAACATGACCAATATGCAGATATGGTAGACCTCATTAGGGGATATCTTATCACAATAATATCACTAGGGAGGGTTCTAAAGCCTTTAGTTAAGCAAAATCATGTAATAACCCTAACTAAGTCATATGGTTTCATATTCACTATACTAATAACAAGCAAAGTAAAAATCTAATCTAGTGCTCACGAAAGCTTGTGGCACAATGTGGGGGTTAGTAAATAAAAGAAAGTAATCATGCATAACGGAATATTAATTAAGCTATATATAAGTAAGACCCTAATACATGGAGAATAAGAGTAATATTATTCAAACTATAATACTTATTCTATTTTTATTTACTAAAATGAGGATCAAAGTTAGAGATAATTACCTAAAATATGATCTTGTTGAGACTCAATCTCTCCCTCTGGCCAAAGGGGCTTCACAAGAGATTGTTGTGGTTTATAAGGATCACTAAGAAATGCCAAAGTATCTAAGACTCCTCCATAAGACTATATTATCCAAGTAAAAACCCTAAGCTAAGACTCATTAAGTAGAATGGTGGAAGATCAAATTATAGAGAACCACAAATGAATAACTCTTTATGTCTCTCTAATAATGGAAAAATAGATGTGTTTATATAGGTATATTTAACTATAAACCCTTCCAAAAATTTCAACTGATAAGGTGGACCCATTCGACCTAGTATCATTATTGACAAAAACTCATTAGGTCACAAGCTAGGTCGGTCAAAAGCTGACCTAGACCTTAAATGAGTTTCACCAATAAGAGTACAATGTCAACCTAGTACTGTGAACTATTGAAAAGGGTTTTAGGTTAGGAAAAGGGGTATGAAATATGGTAAAATATTGGAGGAGTATACAAAATAAACATAATAGCTTAAGAACATGTTTTTAGGAATTGGTTGGATTGGTAATAAGTGGTAATAAGGGACAATAATCCTAAAAATCACCAATGGTTTTCCCACCCCTTTTTTTAGCACACCCCTTAGGGCATGCACTCAAAGAGATTGAGACTCGATAGGTTCATGAAAGATAGAAAACATAAATATTTTATAAAATTTGAAAATATTATGTGTATACATATGCCCCACTCGAAACTCATCACATGTCACTAATGTGCAATAGGGGATGGTGCTTTGAGAAAGAACATTATAACACAATGTTGAGGCTAAAAAAGGATATATTATTTTAAATAAAAAATAATTGGAATTAAATGATTGAAAGGAAAATAACTAAAAAGTAAATATAATGCATACCTTGACTTACCTTTATTGTTAGATGGTTGTCTGATGTGTTTTTAGTTTTGATTATCGAGGGTGCAAAGCCTACTTTTGACAAACCTAAAAATACAAAACTCAAGGGAAAAAATAAATAAATATAGGAAAGCCAAGATAATTGGTGCTATGTGGATGGGATGTAATTTAAAATTAGGCAATCTAGGGTGACAAGTGATATGTTAGACCAAATAAATAAGTCAAAATTTAGAGCAAATCATGGAACCAAAAATTCAAGGCTACTAAAGATTTAAAAACTTAAACAAGTAAACCTTAAGTAAGAAAGGCAAACTCACCAAATCAAACCAAAGATACATGTCAAAAATGGTAATCAAACATCAATGTGAAAAATGTAATAATCCCTACTTAAACAAAGATGGAAAATCAAAAAAATGGTAAAACAACATTGATGAATAAGCAATAACAATCCTTACTCAATCATCAATGGATTTAAGTTCATAAAAGAGAAAATAACATTGATCAATGACAAGTAACAATCCAACCTCACTCAATGATGGAAAAAGTACATGAAAGTAGAAATTAACTCATGTATCCATAAAAAAGGGTAGTATAATAATTAAAAATTGTAAAATACATCAAGGCACATCTAGAAATGTAGAGTTATGGTGTAAAGAAAGTAATCCATAGTTTCTCAAACATGTAGTTTTGATCTAAGGATAGACAAAACTAAAATAAAGTAGTGTTAGCATGTTTTTAAGACATGAAGAAGAAGTAAGTAGAGAAGAGGGAAAACAAATGTAGAATCACATATCCCTATCAAGGAGGGAAAATGAAATGGGTGGAGGGGAGAATGAAGGAAAAACCAAGGTAGAGGAAATCTTTATCAAAGTCAAGACACTCAAATTAGGTTTGTTAAAATAAGAGGACTTTCAACCTTAAGGACACTGAATAACTTCTCTTAGACACACAAGTCTTAGGTTAACAAATGGAGTATGTAGATAATCCCATGGCGGCTATATGCATGAAAATTAGAATGGACCTACCTTCCCACAACATGTCACTCATTCCTCATGACCCCTTATAGAGTTGTCATTCTACTGCAAAGATTGGGTACTTTCACGATAAAATAGGTAACACCATACAGTTTGTTGAATTCTCCCATTCCAATCTACTAGCCTACCATGCTCCAATGGACCTCAGCTCTAGTGTGAGGCCAACTATGGAGTTTGAGCTTCAACTGGAGATAGAAGATGTGTTTTTAAACATATCTTTTGGTGTTATTTTGAGTTTTGAGATTTGTATGTTGCCTTTTGAATATCATTTCATTTTATTTAAAATGATTTGGATTTTAAATTTCTTGATGCATTTTTATATTCTTCCTCCACATAGATTCATAAAATTAAACATGGGTGTTTATAGATTACTTTCATTTGAATACTTGGGACTTGGTTTCTAAGAGAGATAACTTTAGAGAGCATGGTGTCTAAGAGTCTCATAAAATTAGGTGAGATAAAAGTTCTATCTTGACTTTGACCTTGCATTATCCAGTGTGGACTGAAAGTAAAGGAAATCAAGAGGAATTAACATGAAATAATTTGAATTACTTTAAGTACAAAAATGTGACAAAGGGTTGAAAAAGGATATAATGATAGAAAAATGTGATTCCTTATCTTAAGAATGAGGGAAATGGAGGAAAACATGCTAACATAGATTGTTGTGAAAATTTTAAATATAAAATAATAAAAATTTAAAGTTAAAAACAAAAATCAAGAGCTCATAACCATTACTGATCCGAGCAACACTTCAAGTGACAATTTGGGTGATGGTCCTACCCCAATTGGTGGTAGAACTTTTGGGAGCCATAAATTTTACACCATAACTCCATTTGACTCCTCGTTTGAACCTTTAGAAAGATAAGAATGAGGGGAACATTGTGAGATGGCATGAATTTTGCTCAGTGGGTTTTGATCCTTAAAACCAAATGGAAGTGTCCCAAATTTTAATTTTAGTAGTGTAATCTAAAAATAATAAGTTTCTAAAATTAGTAATTTCTCAAATTCTATATTATTATAATTCATGGAAGTCAAACCATTTCATCTCCGTCAAGATTGGTGACCTTCCACATCCTCCTCCTACCTTAAAAAATAGGTATAAATAGATATGTATCCCAAAAAAGAAAATAGACATGTATTCCCAAAGATAGGCATATGTTGTATCTACAATTTTGAGAAATAAAACATCTCTTCTGAAAGATAGCATTATTATTTATGTGTTTTTGAAATATTATTCAATTAAGACTTTTGAGTTTTGGATCAATGGTATCATATTAGTTTGTCTTAAGAGTGTATGATCTCAAGGATGAGGTCAAACTACAAGAAGCTTGGGTGGAAAATAGAAGATCTAGCAGATTATCCACCTATTCACTCTAAACAACTATAAATTGTCGACAACATCGAGACATTTGATCCTTTCAAGAAAATGGTGAATGAATCCCTCTAGTAGTAACAAGCATAGATTCTACAATAATTCACCCAAATTATCCAACAAATCTTGATGGAAAAATTTGGCTCCTCATCTACAACCCCACATCTTTTCAATGCCCCAACACCCTTCAAGGTTTAGATGAATTTTGATATCCCTACATTTGAAGGCAAAATCAATGCTGATGTAGTAGAAAATTGGTTGGATCAATTGTGATCCTATTTTTTTGTAAATAAATTCATCGATAAAGAGAAGATCACTTTTGCTCATTTGAAAGCATCATTGCCTATCAAAAATTGGTCAGAAGTGTACAAGAAGAGATTAAATATGAATGATATTGACCTTGAGGTGAAGCCTACCTTGGATGATTTCAAAAAAGATATAAAGGAAGAATACTACCCCATTGGAGCATATGATGATTTGTATATAGAGTGGCAACAACTTTGCCAAGGTAAAGAATAGTTTGTTCAAGATTACATCAAATTTTTTCACTCTCTATCTGTGAGATTGGGCATCCATGAAAGTGAGAAAAATAAGTTTCTCAAATATCATGGTGGACTACAATGGTATATATAGGGGGAATGGAACTCTTCAATTTGGAGACCCTCAGTGAGGCATACAAGTTTGTGGTGAATATTGAGCAGAATCATGGAAGAATGAATACGAAGAGTCAAACTTCAAATTGGAAAAGTGACAAAGAAGTTCAAATATGAGGCTAAAATTAGAAGTGAAAAGAAGGGAAGACTAGGTAATGGTGTGATTACCACAAATATGGAACTCACTCCAAAGAAGAACGTCAAGCCATCAAGTCCCTACTTTTTGAGTCACAATCCTCAACATCTACTACTCTGCCTCATATACACCCTACAGACAAAGAGGTTGAAGAAGAAATTGTAGATGTTGAGCTCGATGCCATCATTGATTCATCATAGACCCATGAATAAATGATAGATGATAATGAAAGGTTGTTTCACTCTAAGTTATGGGTGGAAGGTAAGCCTCTACATTTCATTCTTGATAGTGGGATTCAAAATAATTTAATATCTACTAATATTGTGAAAAGTCTAAATCTATCCATGAAGCCTCACCCAAAGCCATACAATATTGAATGGTTGAGTCTAGGGAAAAACCTCCATTTTACCCACCAATTTCTTATTTCATATGCAATAAAACCTTTCTAAGATTAGGTCTTGTGTGATGTGGTCAATCTAGATATTTGTGATGTACTCTTTGGTCAGCCATTCATGTATGATCGATATGGCATCTATGAATCAAGAACTCAAAGAATCACCCTCACTCTTAGAACATGATGTTATAGGGTACCTGAGGTACCACCTTCCACATATGTCTCCTTGATTAGTGCCAAGAAATTTGTTTTCATGGTGGTCAAGCCACAAAAATCCAAAAGGGCTAATGTTGAAGCCTTGACTACACAATCAACACAATAATAGAAGTGAATGGATACCAAGCTAAGGAATTTCATAGCCTTCCATCCATAGATTGATGGTTAGACAAAAATGGTGAACAATTAGTTCCCACATAGCTCCAAAAATCATATTCCATTCCAAGTATGTGTCAGGTTCCAACCGATGACACCAAATGATGTAGCCATTCCGTATCATCCACCTCTATTAAACACTTCAATCATAGCAGAACAATTTGACATTATTGAGATTGATCTATAGATTTTTTCTCCAATGGATGAAAATTAGATCAAGACACAACTACCACAATTTATAAAGACTCTTAATGTAATGGGGACCATTATTTCTCAAGGAAGGAGAAATGATCCGGGAAACACTTCAAGCAATAATTTGGGCGATGGTCCTACCCCAATTGGTGGTAGAGCTTTCAGGAGCCATATATTTTGCACCATAGCTCTGTTTGACTCCCCATTTGAACCTTTGGAAAGATAAGAATGAGGGTAACACCAAATGGAAGTTCCCTAAATTTCAAATTTAGTAGTGTAGTCTAAAAATAGTAATTTTATAAAAATAGTAATTTCTCAAATTCTGTATTATTATAATTCATGGAAGTTGAACCATTTCATCTCCCTCAAGATTGGAAGTGGATTCAACTTGGTCATTACATAAAGGATGATACAGTGTGGAAAATTTGTGATTGATTTTAAATTTAGCATATAAAGGTTTGACATCTTTATTTTTGAAATTATCACCATTATCTGTAATGATAGTATAAGGGATAATAAAGCGATAAATGATTTGATTAAAGATAAATTTGGAGATGATAGTATTGGTGACATTAGCAAGGGGCATAACTTTGACCCATTCAATAAAGTATTATGTGGCTATTATTATAAAGACATGTCCATCTTGAGATCGAGGTAGTTTGCCTATGAGATCTAATCCCCACATGGATAATGGCCAAGGAGATTCAAAAGTTTGAAGCTCATCTAGAGGTGAATTAATTAAATCATCATGAATTTGGAAAGGAGTACACTTTTTAGCATATTCAATAGCATCTTTTTCAAGAGAAGGCTAAAACTATCCCATATGTAGGTATTTATGGGTTGTAGCATATCTACTATAGTGACCATATTAGGAATCCGTGCTACCCCTTTTATTTAATTTTTAAGTATATTATTTTTTTTAGATATATATGCTTTTTAAGTCATCCCATGAGCATTTTGTTTATCCCACATTCTTGAGAAGTAGTAGTTACTTATATTAGATCTAGTATATAAGTGTTGAGGCCAATGAAGACATTCATGAATTTATTGTATTGAGCTTACTCAAAGGAGGTTGCCCCCTCAAAGTGGCATGTGATAAATATAATCCCTTTGATGTTTTTGATAATAATATTAATATATAATTTCATACATTTTCATTAAATAAATCTATTATTTCATGCATTTTCATTAATTTTTTACAAAAGGATATTCTTATCTAGTATTAGAGCACTTTCTAGGGCCAAATTATTTTATCTCTTAGAAGTGTTTTTTTTGTTTCACTACATAATTGAAGTATTTTATTGTATCACAATAATATATTTTAGATTAGGGTAAATAAATATCCACATAACTATGGGAAGTACTTGGGCATAAACCTAAAACTCATTATGAGAAGTACCATAGGAACCCCAAAGTAGCTAGCCCATTAAGAGGACCTGTTAGTGAAACAATATATAGCCCCATATTGATTGATTAGTTCTCACCTGTGAGGAAAAAAAAGAGCTATTGTTTAAGGGTAAATACATGGCCAATTTTTTTTTGGAGAGTGGTACTCACTTAGATGGCATTGGTAGCCAGAAAGATATATTTAAAACCTTGGGTAGTCATATAAACATGGGACCCATTTATACCAATTTTGGAATAGTTTGAGAAGACTCTCAAAGGACTTATAGCTAGACATTTGATAGAATAAAAAACCAAAAAATATTCATCCTATCAGTCTCAAAAAAATATCAAAAAAGTATCAGAAGGCTCTCAGTTAAAGGACTTACAACTAGACATTTGATAAAAACCAAAAACCAAAAAAAAAAATTAGCCCTCCATATATAGCCCCATTAATCCTCAAACTTTATCTAGACACTTGAAATTCCATTCTCTATGTTTTCTTCCTTGAGATTTGGTATCCTAATACCACTCCTAATTCCCATAAATCTCAATTTTCCCTTTTTTAGATTTTGCCATAACTTCTATTTTTGTCCATTTGCCTTGAAATTTTTCCATAGTGTTCATCTCCCATTTCTTATCCTTTTTCCTTTGATAATTTTTCCAATTTTTAATTTTCACATCTAAAATTCCCCTCACCTTCATCAATCATACTCTCACTCTAAAAAAAATTAGTAAAAGTACCCTTACCCTCTCTGATTTTTCTCAAGTTAAAAAAATTCCTTACTAAACGTATCTTAATTCTAGTTTTCTTACCCATTGAAATAAAATCTCTTTTTCTGGCCATGGTAATAACCCAAACAGGAGCAAAAAAACATGGAAGATGAAATTGCCACCCTTAAAACCTAAATCAAAGATATTGATTAAAGGTTTCTTAGCCTTAATATTCAACATATCACCTTAAACAACAGATGGCATCCAGAGTCCTCTTTAGACACTGTATTTTATTTTTTTAAAGTAATTTTCATGGTTCAAAGTATGATTTTCCTAGATTCAATGGTGCATATTTGACTAGATGGATCTATTGGGTAGAAAAATATTTTAGTATGCATAATAATTTTGATGCCAACAAAGTCCCACTTACATCCTTTCACTGAGAACATGAATCCATTCAATGGTATCATTGATATATCAAGACTCATGATGACCCAATATGTACTGAAATTTTCACACTCATTTTGCAATGGTTTGGCCCTAGTGTTTTTTATGACTTCACTAGAGTACTCGCTAAACTTCACCAAATAGGAACTATGAGAGAATACTAAATAGAATTTGAAAAATTGGCCAATCACACAAAGGGATAATCTGATGAATTCTTCACGAGTTGCTTTGTCAATGGACTGAAGGATGCAATTCGATCTGAGGCCAAAATATTTTGGCCCAACATGATGATAGAAGCCTTAAGGTTGGATAAGTTGGTAGAGGAAAAGATCATAGCTTATCAGTGATTCAAATCTAATTTTACTCCATTTAAAAATACAACTCTATAATAATCTCACATAATTTTAGCCCCCAAAACCACTCCTATCAAACATTTGACTGAAGCAGAGATATGAGCACATAGAGAAAAAGGACTATATTATAATTATAATGACAAATTAACTTGGGTATATTTATGTGTTGATCAAAAGGTATACCTACTAGATTTGGAATCTCCACCCAAAATTAAAGTTTGGGAAGATGCTCAGGATATAATAAATGATCTAGAAAAAGTTCAACTAATTGTGGAACTTGCTTCTTAGGAAGACCAACCAGAGATCTCTCACCATGCCCTAGAAAGATTCACCACCCCACAAACCATGAAAGTTATGGGTTACTTTAAGAATATCCCTCTCATAATACTCATTGATTCTGGTAGCACTCATAACCTCATTGACCCTTAGATCACCAAATAGTGTAATTGTTTTGTCCATCCTTGCTCCAACTTTGAAGTCATGATTGCCAGTGGGGGCATATTACCTTGCAAAGAGAAGTGTCATAATGTGTGTATCTCTATTGGAGATTATATATTTTACTCTGACATGTTTACCTTGACCTTAGGTAGATGTGATATTATTTTTAGAGACTAATAGTTATGCACACTTAGACCCATCTTATGGGAATTTATTGAACTTTGGATGCAATTTTTAGATAATGGGCAAAAATACACATTAAAAGGCTTACAACAAGGGTTTTTTAGCATCATAATTACAATCACATGGAAAAAATTCTTAATAATAGTTCATATGGTTTCATTACCCAACTCCATTCCATTCAAATTTAATCATCAATGATCTCCACTAACCCTTCTGATCTACAAACCATTTTGCATAGATATGCATGTGTCTTTGCCAAACTAGTGGGATTAACATCTTCATGACTAGAGGACCACCATATTTATCTCTTTTTTATAAGTGTTCCTCCTAACATCAGGCCCTACCAATACCCATTTTATAAAAATATCGAGATCGAGATGCTCATTCAAGACTTAATAAAGTAAGTCATTATTCTCCCCAGTACCAACTCATATTATTCCCTAGTTCTCCTTGTCTAGAAAAAAGATGGGTCATGGTGTCTCTCCATTGAATTTTGATCGCTTAATCACATCATAATCAAGGATAATTTATTTATCCCTATTATTTATGAGTTTTTCTATGAGCTTCATGGCACTTATTTTTTATCCAAGTTGGATCTTCATTCTAGATATCACTAGATTCAACTTCGTGAGGATGATATTTCTAAGATAGTTTTTTGCATGAATGATGACCACTATGAGTTTATGGTCATGCCCTTTTACCTCACTAATACTCCTTCAACATTCTAGGCATTAATGAATAAAATATTCTGGCTCTACATGTGGAAATTCATTTTGGTCTTCTTCAATGATATCCTCATCTATATTAAAACATGGTATGAGCATCTCCAACATTTGGAGCTCACACTACAACTTCTCTCTGATCATCATTTAATTGTGAAATAGTCCAAATTTTATTTTGAATAGGAAAAAGTGGATTATCTCAAAAATATTGTTTCATTTTAAGGAGTTCGAGTGGATCCTAAATAAATAACTACTATGAAAAATTGGCCTCATCTGTAGACACTCAAGGGCCTCCATGATTTTTTGGGGCTGATTGGTACTATCACAAGTTTGTCAATGATTACAAGAATATTGTAGCTCAATTAAAAACTATGTTAAAAATGAATACTTTTTCATGGACACAAGATATTTAGTGTGCATATAAATAATTGAAATAAGCTACATGTACTACACCTATTCTAGATATGCCATATTTTTCTAAGACCTTCACTATCAAAAGTGATGCTTGTGGAAATGGACTTGGTGTTATTCTCCTCCAATAATTATGTCCCATTTCATTCAAAAATAAATCCCATTTTGGTAAGAATTTAGTACTCTCTACTTATGAGAAGGAAATGATGGCCATTTTATATAAAGTATAGAAGTGATAACCATACCTACTAGGGAATCATGTTTGCATCAAAACTGATCACTAGAGTCTGAAATATTTCTTAGAACAATGGATCTCCACCCCATCATAATAGAAATGGGTTAGAAGACTCATGGGTTATTACTATGATCTCACTTACAAGAAGGGTAAGGATAATTTTGTGGTTGATGCTCTATCTCACACATTTGTAGACCAAGCTTCTCTTTCAGCTATTTCCATGCATATTTTGAATTGGTTAGACATTATACAAGAGTATGTTAATGACTCCTTATTATATCAAATCATTCATTATTTGGACACTAAACCCTCTTTCATAACATATTATTCTTGGGATGGTGATTCTCTATGATATAAGGGCCATCTAGCGCTTCCCCAGAGCACAGATCTTTAGTAGGTTATATTCTATGAACTCTATGCTTCTCCATCCATACAACACTTAGGGTTTCTCAAAACTTATGAGCAAGCATGATTCAACTTATTTTTAAGGGAATAAAAAAGGTAATTCAATAGATGGTGGATAAATGTGATACCTGTTAATGTAAGAAGGGTGAAGCAACACTCATTCTTAGGTTTCTCTAACCCTTAACCATCCCTACCCAGATTTGGACAGATAGTTATATGGATTTCAATGAAGGGCTCCCTAAATCTAGAGGGAAAATAGTGATCTTTTTTATGTTTGATCACCTCTCCAAATATAGTAATTTTTGTGCCCTCATTCATTCTTATACCACCTCCATAGTCACACAAATTTTCTTGGACCATATTTTCTATCTTCATGGCATTCCTTCTTCCATTATCTCAGATCATGATGTAACCTACACCAACAATTTTTGGATAGAACTATTTCTATGCACTAAAACTCAACTAAAGATGAGTTCTATGTATCATCCACAAGTGGATGGATAGAATAAAATTGTCAACAAATGCTTCGAAAATTTCCTTCATTACTTCACCTTAGAACAAAAAAATTAGTGGGCAAAGTGGCTCCCTTTCATTGAATGGTTTTACAAAACCTCATACCATATTTCAACTAAAATGTCTCCATATGAATTATTCTATGGTTAAACACCACTAGTGCTCCTTCCATACACCCCTAGTAGTTCACTAGTTCAAGCGATTGACATGATTCTCTAAACCTAAGATTAAATCCTCAGTACCCTCTAAGAAAATATTCATATGGCATAAAATAGAATGAAATAGTAGGCTGATCAACACCATTTTGAGTACACTTTTTAAGTAGGTGATATGGTTTTTCTTCACCTTCATCCATACAATAAATCATCCCTAAAACTTAAAGGGAATTATTAGCTAGTTCCAAAGTTCTATGGGCCATATAAGGTTCTCAAAAATATTGGGTTGATTGCTTATAAGATGGAGCTCTTAGCTTCTTCTCGAGTTCACCCAATATATCATGTCTCTTATCTAAAGAAATTTATTGACACAAACATAAGAGTGAAAACTATTTTACTAGAACTTGATAATGAAGGATTCATCCTTCTTATATTAGAGGAAATCCTAGATAAATGCACATGACAACGTTTCTCTGACTCCACCATAGAGGTATTAATTTAGTAACACAAAATGCAACCAGAGGATGCAATATAGGAACCATTATTTTAGATTCAGCACCAATTCCCACATTTGAAGATTTGAGGACAAAGATTTTTCTAAGAGGGAGGGGATGTTAGGAACCTATGATACCTCTTCTTTTTACTTTGTTAGTATATTATTTTCTATGGATGCATATATTTTTTAAGTCATCCTGTGAGCATTTTATTTTATCCCACATCCATGAGAAGTAGTAGTTGCTTAGATTAGACTTAGTATATAAATAAGTGTTACAACTAATGAAGGCATCCACAAATTTATTATATTAATCTTTCTCAAAGGAGATTGTCCTATTGAAGTGTCCTATGATTAATATAATCCCTTTAGTGTTTTTGATACTAATATAAATCTATTATTTCATGCATTTTCACTAATTTATTATAGGAGGATTCTCTCAGACCACCACAAATTCCCCCATGTGATTATTCAAGAAGAGGAAGGACCTCATCTTGCATAACACAATAGAGCAAGGTAACTTGAACATTTTGATAATAAAGGATGTTATATCAAAATACATACTTAAAATCTTGTTTGTCAATATAAGTATTTTCATGAAAATCAAGGTTGGGAGGATAAGTTTGGTGTTCTAAAAATTGAATGATGTATTTTTACCATAGGCTTTGTCAAATGGTAATAGCCTTGATGTGGAAGCTAAGTGAATCAGGTGGTTGAAAAGAGGGAAAACATTTTATTATTTGGATAATAAAGGTTGGATTGGTAAGAAATTGATGTGGATGAAAAAGAAATGTTGAATAAGCAAGGGAATTAGTGATAGAAATTTGATCTTGAGGGATAGGCTCAATAGTGAAATAAATGAAATATTGGTGAGAGTGGTTGCAATTTGAAGATAAAAAATGAGATTCTCACTTTTGCATTGGTAATCACCATTAACTTGGTATAAAATGAGCTTAGAATCACCTAGATCATGTAGGTATTGGATATCTAAATAAATATCAGGTCTCGTAACTAAGATTAAGGCTTTGTACTCTTCCATATTGTTAGTGACGTCAAATGTTAGGAAAAAACCTAAAGGGATGTTTTTACCAAAAGGACTAGTATGAATACAACCTATCCCAACTCTTTAAATGCATTTAGCACCATAAAAATGAAGGGTCCAATTATCCTCATGTAAGTCAACATTAATTTTATGAAGTTCTTCAATAACTATTTTTGGTTTAGTAGTATCAAAGAAGATAGCAGATTCATCGATATTACTTATTTCAAGATCAACAATGAAGTTATGGAAGTAATCTTTGAGAGAAATAACTTATTTAAGACCTTCAATATAGATAATATTGTCATCAAGAATATTATCTTAAAGGTGATTGGTAGTTAGCATAGGAGTTATGAAAAATTAATCGGCTATGATTTTTCCTTTGATAAGTTGTTGAGTAATAATTTATAAATCAAATTCGATAAGGAGGACCATCCACTTGCCAATTTTGTCTATAGGAAGAAAGTCTTTGGAGAATAAGTGATGAAGGGGGTTAAAATGAATGATGACATAAGTGGTTTGATAAATAATGTAATGTTGAAGCTTTTCAAATATAAAATATATGGTGAGGCATTCATGTTCAAATTTTATGTAATGTTTCTCATAATCAATAAGGCCTCGAATGATATAGTAGATGGCATACTCTCTTTCAATATCATCTTGTTGGGCAAGCACTACCCCAACTGATATGGGTGTGGAAGAAGTATATAAGGTCAAAGATCAATCATTTAAATGAGGACAAAGCATAGGTGGGTGAAGTAATTATTATTTCATGTTATCAAATACTTCTTGACAAGGATCTATATATTGACATTCAGTTTTATTTTACCTTTATTAAGAGTAGAATTGACAGAGTGGATATAGTAAGCCATTTTAGGGATGAATCATCTAATTTCCATAAATTTTCCTAGATAAATATGAATGTCTAAAATGAAATAATGGATGGGAATGTTGATGATAACACTAATCTTATCATTTTCAACATCGATGATACAAAGATAGACTAAGAATCCTAATAGTTTTATAGATGTGACATCGAAGACACATATGTAATGATTTAATCTAACTCTCTATTTAAAGAGAGAGTTAAAGATGATGGTAAGATATGAAAGATGAGTTGTGCAAATTTGAGATTTAGCAATGAGTTCATCCACATAGGTTTTTACAATTTTATGGATAAGATCATGAAATTTATGAGTCATTGCCCATTGATAAGTGGCTCTAGTATTTTTTAGGCTGAAGGGCATTTTAACATAGTAATAGGTGCCTCATTATATAGTGAAAGTGGTCTTATTTTGGTCTTTAGTGGAAATGTGAAGTTGATTGTAGCCTAAGAAACCATCCATAAGAGATAACATTTCATAACCAGTAGTGGAATTGATAATGGCATCAATTGAAGGTAAAGGAAAATTGTCCTTAAGACAAGAAAGATTGAGATTATGGAAATCAATATAGATGTGAATAACCATAGTGACATTTTTACAAATGGGAACTATTTTATAAACCCATTCAAAATAATCCATTGGTTTGATAAACTTAGCATTGAGAAGTTTGATGATTTTTTTATGAAATAAGGTGGAAACCTCAATGGGAAATTTTAGTTGATTTTGATGAATAGGTTTGAAATTAGGATAAGTGATGATGTTATACACCACAATGCTAGGATCAATACCAATCATGTCCTCATAGTACCAGGAAAAGATCTCACAATATTTATCAAAAAATAGGCTAAAGTTATCATGTTTGGTAGGTGAGAGCTCATGAGAGATGATAATTGGTTTAGGGCATGATGGAGTACCATAGTTAATGATAGTAGTTTCTTCAATAATCATAATATTACCATCTTGGAAATGGTATGGTGTATTAGGTAAAGAATAAATTGGATTAACTTTAGGATCGATGCTAGTGATGAATTTGTTGAAACAAGGGGCTTTGTTTTTGAAATTTGAAAGTTTGTGATGTTACTAAGGAATATGAGGTTCTTGGGCATGAAGTATTTCAAGAATAGATTCATCACTAGTCAGAGTGGGAAGAGGACCATAATAATCAACATATATTTCAAGATAGAGAATTTGATCACCATGATAATCATATTTATAATATATTTGATGGACATATATGACCTTGGTATCTAATGTAATCTCAGGAGTAGGAGAAATAGATGGATTAGAAGGGATCAATGTGTTGATAGTCTCTTTAATAGGGAAAGAATTGGATGTAGTGATGGGATCTATAGATGGTAGAGAAGATGTAGGAATTTATGGAGGTTTAAAAGGTATGATTTATTTTACCACCCAAGGAGTATCAAGAAGTGGAGAATTAACAAGAGGCACTTGCCCTTCAAGATATAATTCATGATCTATGGAAATGGTATGGACATCTTGATTAAAATCATGTATTTGAGATAAGGTTTTATGATAATGTTAAACATCCAAGTCTCAAGATTTAGATTGGGACATGATGTAGTTATCATCATAGGTTAGAGAAATGGTACATGCTTGATATTCAGGGGGAGTTTTAGAAGGTGAAATCCCAATATTACTAAATTTACATGGAGACATGATTAAAATGTCTTAGAATAATTTGGACACTCTATAATCATTATAGGTGAGGGCATATTCTAGTAAAAAAGGCTCCTAAGCATTACATAGAGGGGGAAATCAATGATCTCATCAATGAGAGGAATAGTGTGATCATGAGGTAACAAGGAAGGAATAATCCACTTTGATATATAGGGAGATAGCTTGGTAGATTTTCAAGTATGTTTTAATTAATTAGGTTCATCATCATTTGAATCAACAAAAGTGACTTGTAAATCAGGATTGATGTTGATGAATTGAAGTAAGGGAACAATATTGATGGTAGAAATGGTAGGGATCTGATAGTGAGATTTAGGATTAGGAGGTTGAATACTCCAAGGTTTGGGATAAACCTCATTCTTATATCTTTTCCCATTATGTAAGAAATTAATGCATTGGCTACTAGAAGAGGTAATGGCACTCATTCTATAAGTCCATGGGTGACCAAGGAGTATGTTATAAGATAAGGTAAAATCAAGGACCATATGTTTAGTTCAAACAATATAAGGTCCAATTGTTAGGGAAATCCAAATACAACCAACTGGCTTTTGATTATTTTTATCAAATCCATGATAGGTAAGGTGGGTTTTCTTGAGATGATCCATATTATAACCAATTTATTGTATAAGCCACAAGGATGTCACATTAATACCAAAGCCTTCCTCAACTAATAACTTATGGATAACGGTAGTATTAATGGATATTTTAATTAATAGTGGTGGATCATCAACTTGAAAAAGGAATTCATCATTAATCATGTCTTCTTTAGGAAATATAATAGATGGTTTAGAAGAAGGACAAGAGGTTTCAATGGTATGCATTTGGTAGGTTGAGGTTCAATATAAGGTGGTTCTTCATCTATAGGAGATGCATATTTAATTAATTGTAATTGTTACATAATGAAATTACGATAATAAGGGTAAGTATGAACTAACTCCATAAGTGGAATTTTTCAAAGCATGAAGTTAATTTCTTCAAGAAAGCTCCAATGGGATTTAGAAGAAGAACTAGTACAAGTTTTAAAAGGTAAGGTAGACTTTGAAGGAATAGAAGTTATTGGAAGTTTGGGATAAGGAGGTGGTTCCTCATGAAATTTTGAAGCTAGATTAGGGGTTGTAGTATCATTGATAAGTTGTTCTTATAAATATGGTTTCTTAGGTTTTTTGACAGGATCTTTGTGAGCCAACTTGTGATGATAGTTGACTTTAGTGATGTTAACAGATTGAGAATTATTTTAATATTGATCATAGTAAATATTAATAGCATAAACATACTTGGAATTTTATTTATTATTAGCTATGAAAAAATATTTTTAGTTGTTAGAAGAAGAAGCTTTAGAGGTTTGTCATTTTTGAGAAGCAGTGTTGTACTCTTGATGATGAAGGTTTATCATGGCTTCCTGATTGAAGGAATCATCTAGCATGTAGGAGACACAAAATTTAGTAATCCCTATACAATATTCATGGGAATGACCAATGTCAGCATGGAACCAATAAATTTTATTAGGGTCATACCACTTATAAGGACTATTAGGATAAGTAAAGGGTTTAGAGCATGGTAAGAATTGTTTCATTTACTGCACAATTAGTGTTGTGTGAGAAGATGAGGTAATGTTAGCTTTGTCAACTCTTGGGTTGGTTTGTGAAATATTTATATTGATAGAATTAGTAGAAGTTTGAAAATATCCTGTAAGGAATTTAGGATTAGGTTCAAATTGCTTCATGAGAAAGTCTTGATGTTTAGCTTGGTCAAGAGCTTTATTAAGGTTTGGGGAGCAAACTTTCAAATGTTATATTGAAGAGGAGTTAAAGAAGTTGTAAAGAGTTTAAACAAACTATCATCAGTCATGTTATGGTCAAATTTATGAGCTAGATATTTACATCTTTTAATAAAATCATGAGTTGATTCAGTAGGAGATTGCTTAGCATAAATGAAATGGCTAAGACAATTCTTGGGAAGATCATTATGTTGAAATTATTTGACTAAAGGATAGACTAAATCTTCATGTTTTTAAATGGTATGTTGGGGAAGTTGGTTACACCATTCCAATACATCTCTAGTGAAGTTTTTAATGAGAATTTAGTGGTGGTGAAAATATTAGTTTGGATCCACTCTTTGTAAATATTGCCAAAGGCTTTGAGAAAGAATGCAGGATATTTAGTCCCATCATAATTGATAGTTGGAGATATATTACCAATATTAATGGACATGGTGAAAGCAGATAAAGGATCATTTTGGATATTTTGAAGTATTTTTTATTCATGATAGGTTGAGGAATAACATTTCCTGAGGCATATATAAGAGGTGGAGGAATAACATTTGGATTGGCTTGAGGATGGATAGTTAGAGGTTGATTATCCATATTGATGAAATGATGTATCATTTGAGAGGTCTTATAAGTTTTCATCATGTTCATTTTTTGTATGACTTGTGCAAGAAGTTTAGTCATATCAATTGGTGGGTTGGTGTTTATAGGAGAAATCCCTGAATTGGTATTAAGGGGAGGGTTATTAGAAGATGGATTATTACATAGAATTGTGTCAATTGTTGACACATTATGTTGAAGTTTTTAAAGATGAAAATTATCTTAAAAGTTATTAAAAGGAACATATCCACCTACTTCATCTTGAGGTGTGATTTGTACCATGTTACAAGCCACAGACGAAGGATGGGAAGAAGTGTTCCAAGAGTCAGGATTATATTGGGAGGAAAAGAGAGAGATAAATGAACATCCAATATAGTATCTAAATGAATTTAGGTTGTCTAAGAAGATTCTAATAGGGGACTTCATGATAACTTGAGAAAAATTCTATATAAATAGATAACTAAGTTGGATAGACAAGGTAGGTAGTAAGAGTACAAATTCAACTTGGTAGACTTAGTAGTGAAAATTGGGGAAAATAGAGTGTGATAAGAGTAAAAAGGTTATTGGGTCAACCTAGTGTTGTAATTTGACTGGTATAAGAGATATAGGGTTGACTAGGTTGTCCTAGTACTATAGATAGGAAGAAAAATAGTCTATAAGAGACTCTATCAAATAAAATGATAGTGTACTAAAAATAGGGAAATATTTTGAAATGTAATTTGAAATCAAGAAATGAAATTAAACACAAAATAAATTGGGTCAATGATAATGATCCAATTGAGTCACACAACACAAAAACCTTACACCAATGAATTTTTTTGTAATACAACATACAATGAGTAATGAGCAAGCAGTCAATTGAAAATCAAATGCTAACTAAGTGATCATCTTGAATGTTGTTAGATTATTATAAAGTTTTATTTTAAGTGTGATAAGGATGTTCGCTAAAAGTGCATAACTAAAAAACAATATATAGATGGTTTTAGGATGTTAAGGCTGAAAGGGATCTGTGTTGGCAATAGTACTGGTTTGGTATTAGGACCTACCCCCTCACTTGACAATCCCATGATGATAAGGGTGTCGGGTGATTTTCCAATATATACTATTAACCATGTGTTTATACTTAGCTAGAAAACCAAGTTAGCTTCCCCCTTGGTGATGAAATCCAAGTAGGTATGCCTTGGGTAGATAAATGTTTAAATACATTTTGAAATTATATGATTTGGTAGAGTGTGAAAGAAAGATAAAAATAGTGCAACTAGATGGTTTATTGAAAAACCACCTAATTATACTAAGTGATCTATTATAATCATTAAAATAATTGAAAGTGAAAGTGTGAAGTAATTACTAGCATATAACTATTAATTCCCAATTTGAAACATAGTATAGAGTTAGTTCGGATGATAGTGTATGCAAAAATTATATAATAGAGTCGATAGTATCGCTACTATAATACAAAATCAAGGATATTTAAGAACTATATCAATAGGGTTGATCTAGTCTTATAGACATAAGATAGAATATAGAACTAGGTCAACTAGGTTGACCTAGTTTACTGTATGATGGTAGTTTTAAAGATTGCAAACTATACAAAATAGAACTGTAAGGAAGAACTGAAATAAAATAGAAATAGAGAAAGGAAACTTCGTGGGTTGGAGGATGTTTAGGAATGTGATATTTTTTTTGTAATGCCTTGAATGCTTTTTGAAAATTATGCCAACTATGTCAATTGGGTCAACCTAGTTTTGTAATTCCCTATTTGTTGAAGCTTGTTAACATGACTATATCATCCTTGTCAACCTATTATATTTTTTGTAAACCTGTAAAAGTACTATACTAGCCTAGTTGACCTAGTATGTTTTTTGAAAGTTAATAAGAGTACTGTTTCAACCATTTTGAACTAGTAACCTATATCTGATGAAGACCTGCACAAAAAGTCCTCATTTTTGATGCAATTATGTGTTAAACTTGTGCACAAATTTTAGAAACTTTACCAACCCTATCAAACTAGTATTTTAAATATATAAAAATAATAAATAAAATTATATAAAAATAAAAAACATGAAAGAAAACTTACAAGTTTTAGATTCACATCAGGTTCACCAAAATGTATGCAATCATAAATGTATCAAATCTACAAATCAATCCTAGCTTGAAGAAAATATATCCTACTTACACTTCTAATTGGGGATTCATTAGATAATTAGGAACATGACTAATATGTGGATCAAAATAATATCACTAGAGAGGGTTCAAAATCCTCTAGTCAAATAAAATCATGCAATAACCTAACTAAGTCCTATGTTTTCATATTCACTATACTAATAAAAAGTAAAGTAAAACTCTAATATAGTGGTCACCAAATCTTGTGGCATAATATGAGGGTTAGTAAACAAAATAAAGTAAACATGCATAAGGGAATAATAATTAAGTTATGTATAGGTAAGACCCTAATGCATTAAGAATAAGAGTAATATTATTCAAAATATAATACTTATGCTTATATCTAATAAAGAGAGGATCAAAGTTAGATATACTTACCTAAAATATGAACCCATCAAGACTCAGTATATCCCTTGGCCAAAGGGGATTTGAAAGAGGTTGTTTTGGTTTTTAAGGATCACTAAGAAATACCAAAGCATCCAAGACTTCTCCACAAGACTAGATTCTCCAAGTATAAACCCTAAGCTAATACTCAAGTAAAATGGTGGAAGAATAGATTGTAAAGAAGAAAAAATGAATAATAAATCTTGATGTATCTCTAATAATGGAAAAATGGATGTGTTTATATAATCAGAATTAACCCTAAACCTCTCTAAAAGTTTTGGCTAATAGGGTTAGCTTAGTCGACCTAGTATCATTATTGACAAAAACTCACTAGGTCACGGGCTAGGTCATCCAAGAGTTGACCTAGACCCTAAATGAGTTCCACCAATAAGAGTACAAGGTTGACCTAGTAGACCTATAATTTTGGACTATTAAAAGGGGTTTTAGGTTAGGAAAAGGGGTACAAAAGATGATAAAATGTTAGAGGAGTATGTAAAAGAGGAGTAATGGCTTAGGGGATTGTTTTTAGGAGATGGTTAGATTGGTAATAAGTGGTAATAAGGGAAAAAAATCTTGGGAAAAACCAATGGTCTACCCATACCTTTATTGATGCACCCCTTAGGGTATGTACTCAAAGAGATTAAGACTCAACAGGTTCTTTCAAGATAGAAAACATCAGTATTTTATAAAATTTGAGAATATTATGTGTATAAAAAATGTGTCCATGTTCCTTGTATTATGGACCATTGGACTAATTTATCTGCCTCACATATTTGTATGTATGATTTCATGTATGTGTCATAACAATGACACTTTTCTCTTTCTTATTGATTTCACATCTAATTTTTGATACTATGAGGGAGCTCATGCATCTCCCCTTCTTCCTTGGGTGCTTTGATGGACATCATGCCCCATCCTCCCAAGTAGTTTGCTCAGATTATATTGATATACATGTATATATTTTTATATATATCTTGACAACCTTGTGAAATTTAAATCTAACATACATCCTACATTGCCAATTCATGATCAATCTATTTACATCATGATGTCATGTATACATATTATATTGGTTTATCACACATATATCTTATATTTTCAGTCTAACACATGTGATGTATAGATTTTATTTTAAGGATAGTTATTACAGAGGTTCAAAAACTCCTCTCAAAATAAGGGGAATTCACAAGGGTTTGTCATAGACATCAAGCCATCTTAGTACACTTAGAACATAGATTTAAACACATAGACATAGATTACAGAACTTAGACTCAAAAAATATAGTGAAACATAGTAACACCTAGATCAGTCTCAATTTTCCTCATAAACAACACATTTGGTTAATAGTGTAGTACAGTGGTCTATAACACAGTGCATTATTGGCAAAGGGGACCATGCCACTATCTAGTAGCCATAAAAATAGAAAATTTTAAAAATGTTAGAAAGGTATAGTAGGTATAGTTCATATTTACACAATGTCAATCACATATTATTAGACATGTTCAGTATATATTCAATTTATACACATTATTACATAGGTTTTCTTAGATTGGGGGCATCACGCATGGAAAGGTCACTCTAATTTTAGTTTTATTTATGTAGAGACATAGATTAATATGACTCAGTCCAAAATCCATATGTACAGATATCAAAATTAGGGGCATGTGCATGGCACATTATTTCCATATGCTCAATTTTGTACCAATTATCTCATATGGAATGACAAATCCATGTCATTCTCCATGTTGTATACTCCAAACACCATATACACCATTTTTGTGCCAAGATCACACCAGATTGATGCCTCATTTTATTTGCATTGGTTGGCATTTATGAATGTCCTAGAGCCATCTTACATACTTTTAGTTACATCACATAATTTTAGATTCAAATGCATTTACTATGAAAGGGTGGGAGGAAATGATGGATTCATATCCTACTTAAGTCCTTCATCTACCTACATGATATGGTTAGACAACTCATCAGTCTAATCCATGTTATTCATAGATTATGATCCACCAAGCAAGGGTGGGCAATAATGGATTCAAAGACAACTTGAGTTATTGAGCCACCCACACTTTGGGATTGAGTAATCCATCAACCCAATCTAAGTTATTCACCATTTACACACACAAGACGTCACCAAGTTTTTCATTGATTCATGTACCCAATGAGGTGTATTCATTAATTTCCTTTCATCTCTTTACTCAATTTTGTCTTTACTTTTGTAATTTTTTAAGGATACATTCATACATATTTAATTTGTAGGATATGTAATGGAACACATTTCATAGACTCATGCCCACATTTATAGGCTTCACCTCTTGGGTAAGTCAAGGTACATCTCTCTTTCCTTTATCCTAGTCATTTTGCTTTTCTACATTTATAGAATAAAGGTGGGGGGGAGAAAATGTAGTCAAATAAAATATCATTTTAATGGAATGAGTGTCACTTGAGACCACCCTATCCTTACCTTAGATCTAGACCTATTTTAGGGCCTCTTTTGATATTTTCCATCTTATATTTACACTTAACCCATGCCTATATATACCAAAAGACATATTTGGTCATTTCCTAGGCATATAGGACCCCGTTTCACCCATTCTATCTAGATAGACAATAATGTGGCCTTTTGGTCTATAGTGCACTATGTTATTGACAAAAGGATAACACTATTGACCCTCATTCCTATTTACTCTGAACAAATATATTTTCACTTCCCAAATCATTTTATGATTGGCCTAGACTCATTTCATGTCTCAATAAGTACCAGAATGATATATAAAGATCACTCTCATTCATTTATCCATTAGATGGAAAATAGATGCAATTCTCATGAATAAAATCAAAAAAAATTATGCAAATCAAGGACATTAATCCCTATTCTATCCTAATTCTACATGCACCCACCTATATTAGCCTAAAGCTCAGATTAATCAAGCTTCCAGTCTTAATACACACTCAAAGCATTTAAACTGACATTCATAGTAGCATATGCACCAACACTTAGATGGGGAGAATTACATCATATTTGATCCCCTTTCAAGGTATTGGTATGTAAGAAACACTCATCACATGTGGTGTTGAGGTCACATCTATCTTACCCTACTAACACGAATCTACTTCTACTTGTGTTCCTCAAAACCCTTGAAAGCATGGAAGCCTAGGTTTACACATTGAAATCAATCAAAAACATAGAATACACAGTGATCCAAGACTCAATCATACAAATATAGGCTTCTCATAACAAGGTTAACATCCTTCTAGAAACTCACTATTCTATTTTCTCAAGTTCATTAATACAATACATGAGGACACTAGTGTAATGCAATATTGGTCAAGGAATTATGCTACTATCTAAAGAGGACTCTAACACTTGTTTCCTATTAATGACACCTTATATTATTCCTAAACTAATTTTTAATCTTCCACTTGTTTATCTCAATCATTTCTCCATCTAAGTAACTCTTTTGTAATTCATTTCTATTTATAGGATAATCAAAGAAATCAATAGTTGTAAAAATTTGTGGTTGTTGATATTGATATGTTTATTCCCTTATTTATATACTCATCTCTTTATCTACTAAGATTTTTACATTCCATAGTTCCCAAAATAGTTAAATCATTCCCTCATTATCCTACATCTACCCTTTCTTCAGTGTTAATTTGTTCACTCAATGTTTTAGGGGATAAATAATCATGCATATTATCATAATTACCATATTAACAACTTCATAATTTGAATGTGGACTTGAATTATAATTTGGTATGACATACTAATTTGAAATTATAAATTTAGATGAAAATTCATTACCATTATTCATTTCATTAGTATTTTATGACATTTGGTGATTACAATTCATTTTTGTTAATGGGTCATTTGGCACACCAATATTAGTTAGGATGGTCTCCCATCTAGCCTCTCTTGAAAGAAAACCCAAAGGCCTCCATGTATACACTTGATATTTTCAAACTTTTATTGATTACTGACACTTTGTATCTTATAGGAACCTATTGAGTCTCAATCTCTCTAAGTGCATGTCTTAAGGGGTACACTGGGAAAGGGGTGGAAAGACCATTGGTGCTTCATAAGATTGTTGTTCTTTTTTCCACTTACCATTTACACACTTGTGTCCTAAACCCGTTAACCCTAAGCTTATTCTTCTCATTACTATGCATTACTCTTAGTTATCATGCCTTATCCATAATTTTCTTTCCTTAACTCCCTTTTTCTTAGTCAGCTATACTAGGTTGACTAGGTCAACCCAATATAGTTTAGGGGTGTTTTTCTCTTTCTTAGCTTGTTAGCCTTTCAACTGACCTAGTGAATTATCCTTGAAAACACACTAGGTTGACTGGGTTAACCTTGTATAGCTAAAATTTATAGGAGGATTTAGGGTAAGATATGCCTATATATATATATATATATATATATATATATATAAGTTCATTTTCCACAATTTCATAAGAGAAGAATTAATAGTGAATAAATGTGAATGAACGTCTTCTTATTGACCATTCTACTTGAGTAATAAAGCTTAGGGTTCCATACTTTATTTGGAGATACAGATCTTGTCTTGTGGAGAAGAATTTTATATGCTTAGATAGGTTATGTATCGTAGCGCTTATTTATCTTTGTTATCCTTATATACCACAACAATCTCTTGCGAAACACCTTGGCCAAGGGAGAGATTGAGGCTCATAAGGTTCATCTTTAAAGGTAATTATTTCTAACTTTATTTATCATTTATAAGAGTAGATAGATAATGCATTTGTATTCTTCTCCCATGTATTAGGATTCAGTATACATCGATGTGAGAATATGTCTTCTAATGCATGTTTAGTTTAGTTTTTTTTAATTGTTTCTAACCCCCACTTTGTACCACAAGCTTTGGTGTGCACTAGATTAGATTTACTTTCTTGTTATTAGAATAAGTGAATGCTTTAAACCTTAAGACTCCATTAGGGTTATTATATGATTTTTTTAGACTGTAGGCTTTGGAACCCTTCCTAGAATGATATGTTGTGACAAGTGATCTCTTAATCAAGTCTAGCAAATCCCCATATCGGTCATGCTCTTACTTAACAAGTGTATCCCAATCAGAAATGTAGGTATGCTTTATGTTCTCTGAGAGCTAGGATTAATTTATAGACATGATGCATTTTTGATTGCATACATTGTAGTGAACCTGACATGAAACTAACCCTTGCATGATTTATTTCACTTATTTTCATTCTTTTAGTCATTATTTTTATCATACTAAATCAACTCTGTCAACCCAATTTTCTAACTTTTGTGCACATGTTTCCAAGAATAGGTAGCTAGATTAACCAAGTTGACCTAGTACAAGTTTCCAAACTTTCAAACATCTAATTCAGCCCACAAGGTTGACCCATTTGACCATGTACATTTTTATCACTCTACAATAGGTTCCTACATAACTTGATCAATTTTATTGACCTGGTTTGCAAGTTTTTCCAACATACTCCAAGGTTATTCATCAAAAATATTAATTTATTACATATTTGATCCACCAAGTTTCCTTTATACTTCTCTATTTCTTTATTTTATATCTTTCTTTTCATAGTTTTCAATCTTTAAAACTACCCTTTCATAATCAATTAGATCAACACTACCAACCCAATTTTGTGTTTTGTTTGTTGTCTAAAATAATTAGGTTGACCCTAGTTGACCTTGTACATTTTTAGACCTTGATTTTATAGTATAGGTTCAACCCTATCGACCCTATTCTATATTTTTGTACATATGGTGTCATCACTATTGTCCCCCAAAAATATCACTCATTTTTTAAACAACATTTGAACTATTTTGGTTCCTCAGACCAAAATAATCTCTGCCCTTCTCAAAATTTGTTCTAAGCATTAAAATTCCTCAATTTTCAAGCTTCTCTTAAATCTATGGCTCTAAAGGCTTGAATCTATGGACTTTGCAAGCTTGAATCTACAGACTTTATAGGCTTAAATCTACAAACTCTATAGGAATAAAATCTATGGACTATATAGGCCAAGTTTAATAGACTTCATAGGTTGATTTCTATGGACTCTGTAGGAAAGAAGCAAGCTCTCAACACTTAGGTGATTTCAAAGTTGGTTCAATGACAAGGCTCAACCAAAAGAGTTCATCAGCAAGATTCTAAGAAAGGATTGAACTGATTGAACTGATGAACCATTAAACCACTTTGGTTCAAAGGTTCAATGGGTTCAAGGTTCAATGTTCAAAGGTTCAACATCAGTAGCAAGAGTTCAACAACTTCAAGGTTCAATGTTCAACAGGTTCAAAGGCTTATACAAGAAGGTTCAATCAAAAGAACAAGTTTCTAATGCTTGAATCATTAAACCATTAAACCACTTTGGTTCAAAGGTTAAATAGGTTCAAGGTTCAATGGTTCAATAGGTTCAACGACCAAATGGTTCAATGCGTTTGGTTCAAAAAGATCAAAAGGACTTAGCCAAATAAAAAGAATGAACCGATTGAACCAATGAACCATTGAACCACTTTGGTTCAAAGGTTCAACAAGTTTAAGGTTCAAGGTTTAACATGTTCAATGAGGCTTGTTTCAAAGAATCTTGGTTCAAGCGGTCAAAGGGAATGAACCATTGAACCGTTGAACCAAAGTTGGTTCAATTAGTAGGTTCAAGGGGTTGCCCCAAAGCCAAAGGATCAAATAGCCCTTACAGAGGGTAGAAAGGGGGAAAATAGACCAATTCAAAGGCTAAAAGAGCAAAGGGATTTCCTTTAGAAAATTTCCCTCAGCAAAAGTAACAAAGAGACAATTCCTTTGCGGAAATTGTCTAAAAGAATTCCTTCAAAAATTTTCCTCTAAAAGAAAGAAAAGACCAAAAAATAAAGCAAAGCCTGGTGGAAAGACTAAGGCAAGAAATGAATTCATTCAAAATTCTATCTAAAGGATTTCCTTTAGATAAAGAGTCTAAATAAATTTGAGAAAGCTCTAAAGGACTCTGAAGACAAAAGGCTGCCGAAGGACCTCGAAGGGCAGGTGCCCTTGCAGGGGACTCTCGACTGCCAAATTAAAGGACACTTCCCCAAAGCTAAAGGGTCACCTTCCCTTCAAGAGGATGCGGTAAAAGAAATCTGAAGGAAACAAGTAGTAGAAAAGGTTGAATCAAGAGAAATCTAAAGAAATTCCAAGGGGTGACGTGCCTAAAGACATCAAAGTCAAAAATAGGGAACTAGCCATTGGAAATTCAAAAATAGTGACGGGTGCGTGAACATCAATTTCAAGGTTCATAAAATAGCCATTGATTTTGAAAATCCTTAAAGAAGAGCCAAAGAACTTAGCAACCTACCAAAAGAAGCCCAAAGGCCATCTGAAGACTGCTCGAAGGGCAGATACCCTTGCAGGGGCTCTTCCCAACCCAAAATGGACTTGAATGCATTCAAAGGCTTTAAGGCCAAGGCTAAAAGGAAGAACCACTGAAAGGAGTGTAAAGAGCAGGAATGACCAAAAACATTTACACATCAGATATGTTTCTAGAAGTAGACTTCCAGGTGGATATTGAAAGATGTAAACTTTCAATAGCGTGACCCATTTCTTTGGATTGAGAAAATTAAATGGGTAAATGCCCCTAAATTCTAGCATGTCTTCTTAACAAAATTCAATGCAACATGATGTGTTACTATTGCCAAGTCCTTCTTGAAGAGGCTATATAAGGGAATCTCTTGTTATTGTGGTGATCTCTCTCTCTCTCTGATTGTTAAAAATGAAACTCTGCCCAAATTAAAAGGCATTACTGAGACTTTGAGCTCAGATTGTTGATCATATTTTGATATTAGAATAAGAAAGCAAGTGAATTTTTAGACTTTGTGCTGTGATATCTTTGTTGTTAGGGAAACTATTCTTATGTCTTTTTCCTTAATATATTTTCTATTCCTTTAATTCAATAAGTAAAATTAGTGAAAATAGTCAGGAAGGTATCCTAAAGCCAACTGTGGAGAGACTTTGTGCCCCCACAATTGCCTTTAGTGTGTTTTTATTTTTGTTTCTGTGTAAAGGACCTTGGGATGACTTTGTGCCCTCATTGTCCTTCATATCTCACTCTTGGGCAATTCAGGTGGAGACTTTGTGCTACATCTCAATTTGCTGGTTACTACATCCTTGGTTACATTTTGTAATTACTACCAGGAAGATTCTTGTGGTTTGTTGAATGGTACTTCTGAAAGAAGAGGAGTGCTTTCTTTCATTATCCCTAAGATTTCTCCTTTTGATCCACATGCATCATCTCTGAAGAAAGAGAGATGGATGGTTTATCCTACCCTTGAGTATTATTTTTTGTTTATATATATATATATATATATATATATAGGGCCTCCCCTTGATGAGAAGAGAGATTAGTCCCCTTTTGATGTGGTAAACCTATACATTTGGATGACCAATCTTCCTACTTTGGATGGTCAGACCTATTTTGTTTATCAGTACACTGATCGACAAAATAATCAACCAACAATCACTATACCTTATTTTAATTTGGAATTAATCTCTATCTACTAGTAATTAGCTTAGACATTTCTTTTCCTATTGCTTGCATGCTTAGAATAGATCACATAGTCTAATTAGTGGGTTTTAATTAACCATTTAGTTTCACTATTTCTATTTTATGCACACATGACCAAATCACAAAAACATAAAAAATCACTTTAACATTTTGTCTAACCAAGATCAACCTACTTAGATTTCATCACTAAGGGGGAAGTCAACTTGATGCCTTGGTCAAGTATAAATCATGGTTAATGGTATATTGTGGCTAAGCACCTAACACCCTTATCATTGTAGTGTGTGAAGTGAGGGTCTAGGCCCTAATACCAAGCCTGTATCATTGCCATTATAGTCCCTTTCAGCCCAAACTACCTAAAACCATCCTTTTATTGTTATCTAGTACATTGCTTATAGCTATCTTTTAATCACATTAAAAATCATATCTTAATAATCTAATAACCATTCAGGTTGACCAATTAGTTAGCTCTTTACTTTTCAATTTGATTGCTTCCTCTTTGTTCAGTTGTGTGTACAAAATCTTGCACTCTCCAACATTGGTGCAAGGTTTTATTTTGTGTGTTTCAATTGGATTGGCTAGTGTTAATCCAATTGACTGTCTATTTCCTTTCAGTACTTACTACATTTCATTACTTAAAAAATTATCTTGTTTCATTTTCACAATCTATTTTTAGGCTTCTTGAATTCCCTATTTGTTATAATAGATTGACTTATTTGACTTAGTACCTTTTTTGCCTTTTGTATACTGTACTAGATCAACCCAACCAACCTTGTACAATTTTATAGTCCATGTTTTTGTGTTAAGTCAACCCAGTTGACCTTGTACTATTTTAGTCACTTCTTTGTCCTTTTCTTTCTCATCTCTCTTCTTTTTCCTTCATCATGGACTTTTTGTTGGGTGATGACATTGAGTTATAGTTAATAGACAAGATAAACTTTACCCATCCTAATAGGGTCTCCCATACATATAGTAGGGCTCCTCTTTTGGATGCTAGTAATGTTCATATTTCCACTTGCACAATGAACTATGAGACCCCTCTTAATACCTCTTTGTAGCATAATCCTCCTCTTTTCTTAGAAAACCAACTTGAGTTAGAGTATACTCTTTAAATGCTTTTCTTTGTTTCCAAGTTTCCTCAACATCAAGGAAAATATCCTTCTACCATTTATAACTTCATGATTAGTGGTCAAACTGAAGAGCCTCATTCACCTACTCCTACATTCAATACTAGATTTGGGGGTACCACTTTCTTCAATTCTCAGCATCTTCTTACAATTTTGACTCCTTCTTATGCCATGACATCTTCTTATCTAACCTCTTCTACCTACATGCTTAGTATCTCAACTAACATAGCAGGTTCTACATCTAGTGAGCCTCTCACAAGATCCACTATCCTTAATCCTTATACTAGTTCATTATTTTCTACCCAAGGCAATCATGCTTCTAGTGCTTCTTCTTCTCAACCATTCACTAGTCCATCTTTTGCTACAAAAGCAAATTTGGCCACTAATGCCTCACATTCTCATAATTCATCTCAATCTCATATCAACACTAAAAGAAGCCACCAATACCAACACAAATGATAATAATATTGCTTCTAATGTTAATCAAACACATCAAATTTTATTGTAAACTCTCCATCAAATGAATACCTTTCAACCACATAACACAACTCAAATGATGAAAATGCAAACCACTTTCTTAATCTTCAATCTCATCCAAAGCCAATGGCTTGGGGTACACATAACTAGATTGTTCCCACTCCTCCTCTTTGAGATTATCAAGGAAATCTCATTCCTTGACCTCTTTTAATCAATAAAACCATTAAGCATCTACAAAATATACCTCTCAGTACTCAACTTTCCAACATTAATATAGGAGGTATAACACCTACAATTTCTTATAATGGGTCAACCGATCCTACCCTTCACCTCAAAACATTTATAAATCTTTACAAGGATTGGGTTAAATTAAACACCTTTGCCACTACCAAGCTCCTAGACAAAACTCTAATGGGTGGTGCCTTGTATTGGTACAATCAACTTAGATCTCATTCCATTTCTAGTTGGGAGGACTTAGTAAATACTTTAGTGGAATAATTAAAAACTAATGATCTTCCTAAGAAAACTTTGGCCCATTTCACAAATTTCAAACAACATGAAAATGAAACCACGCAAGCCTTTGTAAAAATATGGAAGACTTTGTCAAATAAATGTGAATATAACATGGCTGATGACAATCTTTTCCATCTCTTTACTAGTTCTCTTTTTCCTAAATTACAATATTGAGTCCACACTCTCTCCACATACTTTGGAGGAAGCTATTGACCAAGCTAAAAGACAAGATTTCCTAATGCATCAATTTGAGCCACCCCAACCTTTTATGGGTCCTTGTCTTTTACTCAAGAATAAAAACTAAAATATTACTAATGATGGTGTTACCATTTCTTATGACACCATTCATAATGTTCAAGCTATCATTCCTAACCCTTCTTCAGAACTAGTTCCTTCTCAACAATATACCAATCCTCATTTTTATTCACCAAATAACATCAAATTTCACAAACCTCTATCCTAAAATAAATTTCTTAAACATGTACCCATATCTCTTCCATGATAACTTGACCCTATTCATCCTATGAAATCCTAGTATGATCCTAACAAGTTTTGTTGGTTTCATGCTAGTTGGGGTCATTCTCATGACACCTATAGACAACTTTGTAATCTAGCTATGGATTTTTTCTTGGACATAATTTTGATCATGATTCCATTATTCATAAGCATCAACAAGCCTATGAGATTACTTTCAAGGACTATATATCACATGAAAAAACTCAATCATTAAATCAATCCAATGCTTATTTGGATATCTATAAGGATCCTTTACCTAATCATCAACCTATTCATGATAACCAAGACAAGCCCACCCCTTCCACTAATAATGTTGAAAGTCTTGTTGAACCAACTTTTGAAGAGAATGTGGTTAGAATGACTAATATGTGAATAATGGTGGCTTTCATTGATTCCCAACCTATCTACACTCCTTCACATAAGGCATATCATGTTATCCAAGATTCTTCTCCAACTCATTTAAATGAGATAGGGTAAGATGATATTATTAATTTTGATGATCTTGTTTATGATTCTCCCTTGGATAACACATCCCATACTATTTCTACCACTCTTCCATCATCTTCCAATACTAATGATAACCACACTTCTACTAATAATTCTTCTTCTAATTCTCTAAATCAACTTGAATCAACTAGTTCGTCATCTCAACATGGTTTACCACCTTGTTCTAAAAATTCTCATTATTACCAACAAAAATTTCAATGTACTTTAACTCCTTCTTTCAAGGATCTCTTTAATCACTATTCATTTATATCTAACAACATTATCATGGGTTACGATGAATGGGATCCCATTTTAGAACTCACTAATCTCCCATCCCAGATTTCATTTCTTGAGCCTATGAGGACTTCCCCATGTCATATAAATCATCTTATGTAGCTATTATTTGAGATGAATTTCCCTCATCCTCCCCCAGTAGGATGACAAGTAGATTTGTTTGGTTATAAATATAGTATTTTACAATAATGTGAAGAGTTGTCTATCAATGTTGATGAAACTATAGACACTTCTCTTTCTTTAAAATTTCTAATAGATTTTATGGCTCTCAATGAGATCTTGGTTCTTGTATATGATCCTCACTTATTTATTAGCATTCAAATATGTGATATTTAAGTTAATCACACATTGGTTGATGAGGGTTATGACATGTGTGTTTCTTTTCTCAATTTCATTAAAACTCTTGGGTATTCTGAATACAATCTCAAATCTACATGCAACACATGCCAAGGATACGATAGAAGGAAAATATCTCCTCTGGGTTGCATGTGAATTCCTATTACGATCCCACTTGTCATCATCTATGTGAAGGTGATGATCTTTAATTTTCTCCTTTCTTATAACATCTTACTTGATAGGCCATGGACTCACTACATGAGATCTATTACTTATTTTGCCTACCAATGTGTTAAATTCCTTCACAATGGAGCCATTTACAGGATCATGGTATCTTCAAGATTGTTACTCTTGAGCCTTTGCCAAGCATTCCATTCCATGAGTCTTACTGTCTCAAATTTCCTATTAACTCAACCTGAGGTTATAATGGGCATCCAAAGCTCATTGGTAACATTCCTCCTAATCTCTTAGACTTTGATGATGATAAGCCTAATGAGATTAAATAAAATATCAAGACTTCTAATCTCTCACCTCATCTCATCTCATCTCATCTCATAGCTTCTTGATTCTTTGCAATCTCATTCTCAAAAACCTCCTTGTGATGACATTCCCATAGTCTTGACCAAAACTAATCATTCTATTCACCATACTTTATCAGATGACAATTATATCCCTATTTGTGTCATTTATCTTCACAATTTAGATTATGATGATGATTATTCCTTAGATGATATGTTTTTATGTGGTCTTATACAGGCTCATGATGCCAATATTGTCCATTATAATTATTATTTACTTGAGTCTTTTTGTGTATGTCATCATTTTACTTCACTTATAGTTCCTAAATTTTGTGTTCTTCCCCTTTATCAGAGGGTAGAGATGGCACCAACACCTCCAAGCTTTGAGGAACCACATAGGACTATACACATGGATCATGTTATGACTAAGCCTTACCATTTTTTTAGGTACCCTGACCCTCATAGATGGTTTACCCTTAAAATTAGTGAAACTCTCCTTAAACCTTCTATAGATCATGTTTCTCCCTTAGTAGAGCCTTCTAAAGTTGAGCCTCTTCTTGATCCTACTATAATTGATCTTATTTCCACTCCTACTATTACTAATCCTACCCTTATTTGTGATTCCATTACTCCTTCCATTGAGCCTAGTTCTATTCCTTCCCCATCATCACCCTCCTTTGGTGATGGTTTTCTTCTCTTGCCTAAGATGGCTCCTTTTCCCACTAAATGGGTTGACAAGTGCTCTTTATCTTCTTCCACTCCTATTTCACCTCCTTCCATGAGTTATTCTCCTAAAACCACTCACAAGTGTATCTATTACTTACATGGGATAAATAATCATTTTTCTACCTATTATCGCAAGTTACGACAATATATTAATACCTTGCATCCTTCTTCCCCATCATCAGATAATGCCACACCTCCCTCAAAGGTAATTCTTAAAAATCTACCCAAGTTTGTCAATATATATTATCTATGGCATCTATGCAACACCCATCATATAGATCACTACCATATCCTTCAATATCATCTCAAGGATCACCTTATAGCCATTCCTAAACCTTATTCAACTCTTCCCATAGGTTGTTTTAATAATAAGGATCCTCCTTCTTCTCCCATGGCTCCACCTCCTATGGCTCCATCACCTCTTGTGGTTCCTTCATCACCTTCTTTTCCTCCACCCATGAATCTTTCACTCGTGGACCTTCCCTCACCCATGGATTCTTCTCCACCTATGATTATTGTATCTCTAGTAGATCCCACTCCCATACATTCTCCTAACCATACTTTTCATAATTTTCCTCCTTGGAATGATCCATAGAGTATTCCTACTTTTTTAGTTGAGGAGATTAGAAAAGAAGTATTTTCCTAGTATTCATTAAAGATTGATGAAACTTTAGCAGCAATGTAAATCCATCTTCATAGAGACTTATCTGATGTATTCGATAATGTGTGTAGATAGATTTAACAATATTTATCAGCACATGTATGGTTCTTTCACATTTATATTTGATTGGACATGTGCTCCAATATTATTTCTATTTTTTATATCATTTGACACTATGTCAAATTTTTTCTTATCTTATATCATGATTTCTTGTTTGTACTATATCTTGCTTATATTATCATTTATATTCACATATGGTTGTATTTTATCATTATTTTCCATTTTTCCCTAGAGTTTTTATAAAAAATCTTTTTCTTGTATCTTTATGATTATTTTGATTTCTTATCCTTCTTTTTCACAAATAATTTATCATGTTGACTTGGTTATACAAACCCTATTCCATTTATTTCTTATCTCCCTTTACGATGTGATCAGTTAGAAAACAATAT